>CM066685.1:96228749-96231249 GCA_028564725.2 Otocolobus manul
GCCAGGGCCAGGGCCAGGGCCAGGGCCAGGGCCAGGGCCAGGGCCAGGGCCAGGGCCAGGGCCAGGGCCAGGGCCAGGGCCAGGGCCAGGGCCAGGGCCAGGGCCAGGGCCAGGGCCAGGGCCAGGGCCAGGGCCAGGGCCAGGGCCAGGGCCAGGGCCAGGGCCAGGGCCAGGGCCAGGGCCAGGGCCAGGGCCAGGGCCAGGGCCAGGGCCAGGGCCAGGGCCAGGGCCAGGGCCAGGGCCAGGGCCAGGGCCAGGGCCAGGGCCAGGGCCAGGCCAGGCCAGGGCCAGGGCCAGGGCCAGGGCCAGGGCCAGGGCCAGGGCCAGGGCCAGGGCCAGGGCCAGGGCCAGGGCCAGGCCAGGGCCAGGGCCAGGGCCAGGCCAGGCCAGGGCCAGGCCAGGGCCAGGCCAGGGCCAGGGCCAGGGCCAGGGCCAGGGCCAGGGCCAGGGCCAGGGCCAGGGCCAGGGCCAGGGCCAGGGCCAGGGCCAGGGCCAGGCCAGGCCAGGGCCAGGGCCAGGGCCAGGGCCAGGGCCAGGGCCAGGGCCAGGGCCCAGGGCCAGGGCCAGGGCCAGGGCCAGGGCCAGGGCCCAGGGCCCAGGGCCCAGGGCCCAGGGCCCAGGCCAGGGCCAGGGCCAGGGCCAGGGCCAGGGCCAGGGCCAGGCCAGGCCAGGGCCAGGGCCAGGGCCAGGGCCAGGGCCAGGGCCAGGCCAGGCCAGGGCCAGGGCCAGGGCCAGGGCCAGGCCAGGGCCAGGGCCAGGGCCAGGGCCAGGGCCAGGGCCAGGGCCAGGGCCAGGGCCAGGGCCAGGGCCAGGGCCAGGGCCAGGGCCAGGGCCAGGGCCAGGGCCAGGGCCAGGGCCAGGGCCAGGGCCAGGGCCAGGGCCAGGGCCAGGGCCAGGGCCAGGGCCAGGGCCAGGGCCAGGGCCAGGGCCAGGGCCAGGGCCAGGGCCAGGGCCAGGCCAGGCCAGGGCCAGGGCCAGGGCCAGGGCCAGGGCCAGGGCCAGGGCCAGGGCCAGGGCCAGGGCCAGGGCCAGGGCCAGGGCCAGGGCCAGGGCCAGGGCCAGGGCCAGGGCCAGGGCCAGGGCCAGGGCCAGGGCCAGGGCCAGGGCCAGGGCCAGGGCCAGGCCAGGCCAGGGCCAGGGCCAGGGCCAGGGCCAGGGCCAGGGCCAGGCCAGGCCAGGGCCAGGGCCAGGGCCAGGGCCCAGGGCCAGGGCCAGGGCCAGGGCCAGGGCCCAGGGCCAGGGCCAGGCCAGGGCCAGGGCCAGGGCCAGGGCCAGGCCAGGGCCAGGGCCAGGCCAGGGCCAGGGCCAGGGCCAGGGCCAGGGCCAGGGCCAGGGCCAGGGCCAGGGCCAGGGCCAGGGCCAGGGCCAGGGCCAGGGCCAGGGCCAGGGCCAGGGCCAGGGCCAGGGCCAGGCCAGGGCCAGGCCAGGGCCAGGGCCAGGGCCAGGGCCAGGGCCAGGGCCAGGGCCAGGGCCAGGGCCAGGGCCAGGGCCAGGGCCAGGGCCAGGCCAGGGCCAGGGCCAGGGCCAGGGCCAGGGCCAGGGCCAGGGCCAGGGCCAGGGCCAGGGCCAGGGCCAGGGCCAGGGCCAGGGCCAGGGCCAGGGCCAGGGCCAGGGCCAGGGCCAGGGCCAGGCCAGGGCCAGGGCCAGGGCCAGGCCAGGCCAGGGCCAGGGCCAGGGCCAGGGCCAGGGCCAGGGCCAGGGCCAGGGCCAGGGCCAGGCCAGGGCCAGGGCCAGGGCCAGGGCCAGGGCCAGGGCCAGGGCCAGGCCAGGGCCAGGGCCAGGGCCAGGGCCAGGGCCAGGGCCAGGGCCAGGGCCAGGGCCAGGGCCAGGGCCAGGGCCAGGCCAGGGCCAGGGCCAGGGCCAGGGCCAGGGCCAGGGCCAGGGCCAGGGCCAGGGCCAGGGCCAGGGCCAGGGCCAGGGCCAGGGCCAGGGCCAGGGCCAGGGCCAGGGCCAGGGCCAGGCCAGGGCCAGGGCCAGGGCCAGGGCCAGGGCCAGGGCCAGGGCCAGGGCCAGGGCCAGGGCCAGGGCCAGGGCCAGGGCCAGGGCCAGGGCCAGGGCCAGGGCCAGGGCCAGGGCCAGGGCCAGGGCCAGGGCCAGGGCCAAGGCCAGGGCCAGGGCCAGGGCCAGGCCAGGGCCAGGCCAGGGCCAGGCCAGGCCAGGGCCAGGGCCAGGGCCAGGGCCAGGGCCAGGGCCAGGGCCAGGGCCAGGGCCAGGGCCAGGGCCAGGGCCAGGGCCAGGGCCAGGGCCAGGCCAGGGCCAGGGCCAGGCCAGGGCCAGGGCCAGGGCCAGGGCCAGGCCAGGGCCAGGGCCAGGGCCAGGGCCAGGGCCAGGGCCAGGGCCAGGGCCAGGGCCAGGGCCAGGGCCAGGGCCAGGGCCAGGGCCAGGCCAGGGCCAGGCCAGGGCCAGGGCCAGGGCCAGGGCCAGGGCCAGGGCCAGGGCCAGGGCCCAGGGCCAGGGCCAGGGCCAGGGCCAGGGCCAGGGCCAGGCCAGGCCAGGGCCA
>CM066685.1:96238749-96246249 GCA_028564725.2 Otocolobus manul
GCCAGGGCCAGGGCCAGGGCCAGGCCAGGGCCAGGCCAGGCCAGGCCAGGCCAGGGCCAGGGCCAGGGCCTATGGGCCCAGGGCCCAGGGTCAGGCCAGGGCCAGGGCCAGGGCCAGGGCCAGGCCAGCACCAGGGCCAGGGCCAGGGCCAGGGCCAGGGCCAGGGCCAGGGCCAGGGCCAGGCCAGGCCAGGGCCAGGGCCAGGGCCAGGCCAGGCCAGGGCCAGGGCCAGGGCCAGGGCCAGGGCCAGGGCCAGGGCCAGGCCAGGGTCAGGGCCAGGGCCAGGGCCAGGGCCAGGGCCAGGGCCAGGGCCAGGGCCAGGGCCAGGGCCAGGGCCAGGGCCAGGGCCAGGGCCAGGGCCAGGGCCAGGGCCAGGGCCAGGGCCAGGGCCAGGGCCAGGGCCAGGGCCAGGGCCAGGGCCAGGGCCAGGGCCAGGCCAGGGCCAGGGCCAGGGCCAGGGCCAGGTTAAGCCAGGGCCAGGGCCAGGGCCAGGGCCAGGGCCAGGGCCAGGGCCAGGGCCAGGTAATGCCAGGGCCAGGGCCAGGGCCAGGGCCAGGGCCAGGGCCAGGGCCAGGCCAGGGCCAGGGCCAGGGCCAGGGCCAGGCCAGGGCCAGGCCAGGGCCAGGGCCAGGGCCAGGGCCAGGGCCAGGGCCAGGGCCAGGCCAGGGCCAGGGCCAGGCCCAGGTCCAGGGCCAGGGCCAGGGCCAGGCCAGGACCAGGGCCAGGACCAGGGCCAGGGCCAGGGCCAGGGCCAGGACCAGGGCCAGGGCCAGGTCCAGGGCCAGGCCAGGCCAGGCCAGGCCAGGCCAGGGCCAGGCCAGGCCAGGACCAGGGCCAGGCCAGGCCAGGACCAGGGCCAGGGCCAGGGCCAGGCCAGGACCAGGGCCAGGGCCAGGGCCAGGGCCAGGGCCAGGGCCAGGGCCAGGGCCAGGGCCAGGCCAGGCCAGGGCCAGGGCCAGGGCCAGGGCCAGGCCAGGGCCAGGGCCAGGGCCAGGGCCAGGGCCAGGGCCAGGGCCAGGGCCAGGGCCAGGGCCAGGGCCAGGCCAGGGCCAGGGCCAGGGCCAGGGCCAGGGCCAGGGCCAGGGCCAGGGCCAGGGCCAGGCCCAGGCCAGGGCCAGGGCCAGGGCCAGGGCCAGGCCAGGGCCAGGGCCAGGGCCAGGGCCAGGGCCAGGGCCAGGGCCAGGGCCAGGGCCAGGGCCAGGGCCAGGGCCAGGGCCAGGGCCAGGGCCAGGGCCAGGGCCAGGGCCAGGGCCAGGGCCAGGGCCAGGGCCAGGGCCAGGGCCAGGGCCAGGGCCAGGCCAGGGCCAGGCCAGGGCCAGGGCCAGGGCCAGGGCCAGGGCCAGGGCCAGGGCCAGGGCCAGGCCAGGGCCAGGGCCAGGGCCAGGCCAGGGCCAGGCCAGGGCCAGGGCCAGGGCCAGGGCCAGGCCAGGGCCAGGGCCAGGGCCAGGGCCAGGCCAGGCCAGGGCCAGGGCCAGGCCAGGGCCAGGGCCAGGGCCAGGGCCAGGGCCAGGGCCAGGCCAGGGCCAGGGCCAGGGCCAGGGCCAGGGCCAGGGCCAGGGCCAGGGCCAGGGCCAGGGCCAGGGCCAGGGCCAGGGCCAGGGCCAGGGCCAGGGCCAGGGCCAGGGCCAGGCCAGGCCAGGGCCAGGGCCAGGGCCAGGGCCAGGCCAGGCCAGGGCCAGGCCAGGGCCAGGGCCAGGGCCAGGGCCAGGGCCAGGCCAGGGCCAGGGCCAGGGCCAGGGCCAGGGCCAGGGCCAGGGCCAGGGCCAGGGCCAGGGCCAGGGCCAGGGCCAGGGCCAGGCCAGGGCCAGGGCCAGGGCCAGGGCCAGGGCCAGGGCCAGGGCCAGGGCCAGGGCCAGGGCCAGGGCCAGGGCCAGGGCCAGGCCAGGCCAGGCCAGGCCAGGCCAGGCCAGGCCAGGCCAGGGCCAGGCCAGGCCAGGGCCAGGGCCAGGGCCAGGGCCAGGGCCAGGGCCAGGGCCAGGCCAGGCCAGGGCCAGGCCAGGCCAGGGCCAGGGCCAGGGCCAGGGCCAGGGCCAGGCCAGGGCCAGGCCAGGGCCAGGGCCAGGGCCAGGGCCAGGGCCAGGCCAGGGCCAGGGCCAGGCCAGGCCAGGGCCAGGGCCAGGGCCCAGGGCCCAGGGCCAGGGCCAGGGCCAGGCCAGGGCCAGGGCCAGGGCCAGGGCCAGGCCAGGGCCAGGGCCAGGGCCAGGGCCAGGGCCAGGGCCAGGGCCAGGGCCAGGGCCAGGGCCAGGGCCAGGGCCAGGGCCAGGGCCAGGGCCAGGGCCAGGGCCAGGGCCAGGGCCAGGGCCAGGGCCAGGCCCAGCCAGGCCAGGGCCAGGGCCAGGCCAGGCCAGGGCCAGGGCCAGGGCCAGGGCCAGGCCAGGCCAGGGCCAGGGCCAGGGCCAGGGCCAGGGCCAGGGCCCAGGGCCAGGGCCAGGCCAGGGCCAGGGCCAGGGCCAGGGCCAGGGCCAGGCCAGGCCAGGCCAGGGCCAGGCCAGGGCCAGGGCCAGGGCCAGGGCCAGGGCCAGGGCCAGGCCAGGGCCAGGGCCAGGGCCAGGGCCAGGGCCAGGGCCAGGGCCAGGGCCAGGGCCAGGGCCAGGGCCAGGGCCAGGCCAGGGCCAGGGCCAGGGCCAGGGCCAGGGCCAGGGCCAGGGCCAGGCCAGGCCAGGCCAGGGCCAGGGCCAGGCCAGGCCAGGGCCAGGGCCAGGGCCAGGGCCAGGGCCAGGCCAGGGCCAGGCCAGGCCAGGCCAGGCCAGGGCCAGGGCCAGGCCAGCCAGGCCAGGCCAGGCCAGGCCAGGGCCAGGGCCAGGCCAGCCAGGCCAGGCCAGGCCAGGCCAGGCCAGGCCAGGCCAGGGCCAGGGCCAGGGCCAGGGCCAGGGCCAGGGCCAGGGCCAGGCCAGGCCAGGGCCAGGGCCAGGGCCAGGGCCAGGGCCAGGCCAGGGCCAGGGCCAGGGCCAGGGCCAGGGCCAGGGCCAGGCCAGGGCCAGGGCCAGGCCAGGGCCAGGGCCAGGGCCAGGGCCAGGGCCAGGCCAGGGCCAGGGCCAGGGCCAGGCCAGGCCAGGCCAGGGCCAGGCCAGGGCCAGGGCCAGGGCCAGGGCCAGGGCCAGGGCCAGGGCCAGGGCCCAGGGCCAGGGCCAGGGCCAGGGCCAGGGCCAGGGCCAGGGCCAGGGCCAGGGCCAGGGCCAGGGCCAGGCCAGGCCAGGGCCAGGGCCAGGGCCAGGGCCAGGGCCAGGGCCAGGGCCAGGCCAGGCCAGGGCCAGGGCCAGGGCCAGGGCCAGGGCCAGGGCCAGGGCCAGGGCCAGGGCCAGGGCCAGGGCCAGGCCAGGGCCAGGGCCAGGGCCAGGCCAGGGCCAGGGCCAGGGCCAGGGCCAGGGCCAGGGCCAGGGCCAGGGCCAGGGCCAGGGCCAGGGCCAGGCCAGGGCCAGGGCCAGGGCCAGGGCCAGGGCCAGGCCAGGCCAGGCCAGGCCAGGCCAGGGCCAGGCCAGGCCAGGCCAGGCCAGGGCCAGGGCCAGGCCAGGCCAGGGCCAGGCCAGGCCAGGCCAGGGCCAGGGCCAGGGCCAGGCCAGGCCAGGCCAGGGCCAGGGCCAGGGCCAGGCCAGGGCCAGGCCAGGCCAGGGCCAGGCCAGGCCAGGGCCAGGGCCAGGGCCAGGGCCAGGCCAGGCCAGGGCCAGGGCCAGGGCCAGGGCCAGGGCCAGGGCCAGGGCCAGGGCCAGGGCCAGGCCAGGGCCAGGGCCAGGGCCAGGGCCAGGGCCAGGGCCAGGGCCAGGGCCAGGCCAGGGCCAGGGCCAGGGCCAGGGCCAGGGCCAGGGCCAGGGCCAGGGCCAGGGCCAGGGCCAGGGCCAGGCCAGGGCCAGGGCCAGGGCCAGGGCCAGGCCAGGGCCAGGGCCAGGGCCAGGGCCAGGGCCAGGGCCAGGGCCAGGGCCAGGGCCAGGCCAGGGCCAGGCCAGGGCCAGGGCCAGGGCCAGGGCCAGGGCCAGGGCCAGGGCCAGGCCAGGGCCAGGCCAGGGCCAGGGCCAGGGCCAGGGCCAGGGCCAGGCCAGGGCCAGGCCAGGCCAGGCCAGGGCCAGGGCCAGGGCCAGGCCAGGGCCAGGGCCAGGGCCAGGGCCAGGGCCAGGGCCAGGGCCAGGGCCAGGGCCAGGGCCAGGGCCAGGGCCAGGGCCAGGGCCAGGGCCAGGGCCAGGGCCAGGGCCAGGGCCAGGGCCAGGGCCAGGGCCAGGGCCAGGGCCAGGGCCAGGGCCAGGGCCAGGGCCAGGGCCAGGGCCAGGGCCAGGGCCAGGGCCAGGCCAGGCCAGGCCAGGGCCAGGGCCAGGCCAGGGCCAGGGCCAGGGCCAGGGCCAGGGCCAGGGCCAGGGCCAGGCCAGGCCAGGGCCAGGGCCAGGCCCAGGGCCAGGGCCAGGGCCAGGGCCAGGGCCAGGGCCAGGGCCAGGGCCAGGGCCAGGGCCAGGGCCAGGGCCAGGGCCAGGGCCAGGCCAGGGCCAGGGCCAGGCCAGGCCAGGCCAGGCCAGGGCCAGGCCAGGCCAGGGCCAGGGCCAGGGCCAGGGCCAGGGCCAGGGCCAGGGCCAGGGCCAGGGCCAGGGCCAGGGCCAGGCCAGGGCCAGGGCCAGGGCCAGGGCCAGGGCCAGGGCCAGGGCCAGGGCCAGGGCCAGGGCCAGGGCCAGGGCCAGGCCAGGCCAGGGCCAGGCCAGGGCCAGGCCAGGGCCAGGGCCAGGGCCAGGGCCAGGGCCAGGGCCAGGCCAGGGCCAGGCCAGGGCCAGGGCCAGGGCCAGGGCCAGGGCCAGGGCCAGGGCCAGGCCAGGGCCAGGGCCAGGGCCAGGGCCAGGGCCAGGGCCAGGCCAGGCCAGGCCAGGCCAGGCCAGGGCCAGGGCCAGGCCAGGCCAGGGCCAGGCCAGGGCCAGGGCCAGGGCCAGGGCCAGGGCCAGGGCCAGGGCCAGGGCCAGGGCCAGGGCCAGGGCCAGGGCCAGGGCCAGGGCCAGGGCCAGGGCCAGGGCCAGGGCCAGGGCCAGGGCCAGGGCCAGGGCCAGGGCCAGGGCCAGGGCCAGGGCCAGGGCCAGGGCCAGGGCCAGGGCCAGGGCCAGGGCCAGGGCCAGGGCCAGGGCCAGGGCCAGGGCCAGGCCAGGGCCAGGGCCAGGGCCAGGGCCAGGGCCAGGGCCAGGCCCAGGCCAGGGCCAGGGCCAGGGCCAGGGCCAGGGCCAGGCCAGGCCAGGCCAGGCCAGGGCCAGGGCCAGGGCCAGGGCCAGGGCCAGGCCAGGCCAGGCCAGGCCAGGCCAGGGCCAGGGCCAGGGCCAGGGCCAGGGCCAGGGCCAGGGCCAGGCCAGGGCCAGGGCCAGGGCCAGGGCCAGGGCCAGGGCCAGGCCAGGGCCAGGGCCAGGGCCAGGGCCAGGGCCAGGCCAGGGCCAGGGCCAGGGCCAGGCCAGGGCCAGGGCCAGGGCCAGGCCAGGGCCAGGGCCAGGGCCAGGGCCAGGGCCAGGGCCAGGGCCAGGCCAGGGCCAGGCCAGGGCCAGGGCCAGGGCCAGGGCCAGGGCCAGGGCCAGGGCCAGGGCCAGGCCAGGCCAGGGCCAGGGCCAGGGCCAGGGCCAGGGCCAGGCCAGGCCAGGCCAGGGCCAGGGCCAGGGCCAGGCCCAGGCCAGGGCCAGGGCCAGGGCCAGGGCCAGGGCCAGGGCCAGGGCCAGGGCCAGGGCCAGGCCAGGGCCAGGCCAGGGCCAGGGCCAGGGCCAGGCCAGGGCCAGGGCCAGGGCCAGGCCAGGGCCAGGGCCAGGCCAGGGCCAGGCCAGGCCAGGGCCAGGGCCAGGGCCAGGCCAGGGCCAGGGCCAGGCCAGGGCCAGGGCCAGGGCCAGGGCCAGGCCAGTGGCCAGGGCCAGGCCAGGCCAGGGCCAGGGCCAGGGCCAGGGCCAGGGCCAGGGCCAGGGCCAGGGCCAGGCCAGGGCCAGGGCCAGGGCCAGGGCCAGGGCCAGGGCCAGGCCAGGGCCAGGGCCAGGGCCAGGGCCAGGGCCAGGGCCAGGGCCAGGCCAGGCCAGGGCCAGGCCAGGGCCAGGGCCAGGGCCAGGGCCAGGCCAGGGCCAGGCCAGGGCCAGGGCCAGGGCCAGGGCCAGGGCCAGGGCCAGGGCCAGGGCCAGGGCCAGGGCCAGGGCCAGGGCCAGGGCCAGGGCCAGGGCCAGGGCCAGGGCCAGGGCCAGGGCCAGGGCCAGGGCCAGGGCCAGGGCCAGGGCCAGGCCAGGGCCAGGGCCAGGCCAGGGCCAGGGCCAGGGCCAGGGCCAGGGCCAGGGCCAGGGCCAGGGCCAGGGCCAGGCCAGGCCAGGCCAGGCCAGGGCCAGGGCCAGGCCAGGGCCAGGGCCAGGGCCAGGCCAGGGCCAGGCCAGGGCCAGGGCCAGGGCCAGGGCCAGGCCAGGGCCAGGGCCAGGGCCAGGGCCAGGGCCAGGCCAGGCCAGGGCCAGGGCCAGGCCAGCCAGGGCCAGGCCAGGCCAGGGCCAGGGCCAGGGCCAGGCCAGGGCCAGGCCAGGGCCAGGGCCAGGGCCAGGGCCAGGCCAGGGCCAGGCCAGGGCCAGGGCCAGGGCCAGGGCCAGGGCCAGGGCCAGGGCCAGGGCCAGGGCCAGGCCAGGCCAGGCCAGGGCCAGGGCCAGGGCCAGGGCCAGGGCCAGGGCCAGGGCCAGGGCCAGGGCCAGGGCCAGGGCCAGGGCCAGGGCCAGGGCCAGGGCCAGGGCCAGGGCCAGGGCCAGGGCCAGGGCCAGGGCCAGGCCAGGGCCAGGCCAGCCAGGCCAGGGCCAGGGCCAGGGCCAGGCCAGGCCAGGCCAGGGCCAGGCCAGGCCAGGGCCAGGGCCAGGGCCAGGGCCAGGGCCAGGGCCAGGGCCAGGCCAGGCCAGGCCAGGGCCAGGGCCAGGGCCAGGCCAGGCCAGGGCCAGGCCAGGGCCAGGGCCAGGGCCAGGGCCAGGCCAGCCAGGGCCAGGCCAGGGCCAGGGCCAGGCCAGGCCAGGGCCAGGGCCAGGGCCAGGGCCAGGGCCAGGGCCAGGGCCAGGGCCAGGCCAGGGCCAGGGCCAGGGCCAGGGCCAGGCCAGGGCCAGGGCCAGGGCCAGGGCCAGGGCCAGGGCCAGGGCCAGGGCCAGGCCAGGGCCAGGCCAGGGCCAGGCCAGGCCAGGGCCAGGCCAGGCCAGGGCCAGGGCCAGGGCCAGGGCCAGGGCCAGGCCAGGCCAGGGCCAGGGCCAGGGCCAGGGCCAGGGCCAGGCCAGGCCAGGGCCAGGGCCAGGGCCAGGGCCAGGGCCAGGGCCAGGGCCAGGGCCAGGGCCAGGGCCAGGCCAGGGCCAGGGCCAGGGCCAGGGCCAGGGCCAGGGCCAGGCCAGGGCCAGGGCCAGGGCCAGGCCAGGCCAGGGCCAGGGCCAGGGCCAGGGCCAGGGCCAGGGCCAGGGCCAGGCCAGGCCAGGGCCAGGGCCAGGGCCAGGGCCAGGGCCAGGGCCAGGGCCAGGGCCAGGCCAGGCCAGGCCAGGCCAGGCCAGGCCAGGCCAGGGCCAGGGCCAG
>CM066685.1:96251249-96256491 GCA_028564725.2 Otocolobus manul
GCCAGGGCCAGGGCCAGGGCCAGGCCAGGGCCAGGGCCAGGGCCAGGCCAGGGCCAGGGCCAGGCCAGGCCAGGGCCAGGGCCAGGCCAGGCCAGGCCAGGCCAGGGCCAGGCCAGGGCCAGGGCCAGGGCCAGGGCCAGGGCCAGGGCCAGGCCAGGCCAGGGCCAGGCCAGGGCCAGGGCCAGGGCCAGGGCCAGGGCCAGGCCAGGGCCAGGGCCAGGGCCAGGGCCAGGGCCAGGGCCAGGGCCAGGCCAGGGCCAGGGCCAGGGCCAGGCCAGGGCCAGGGCCAGGCCAGGCCAGGGCCAGGGCCAGGGCCAGGGGCCAGGCCAGGCCAGGCCAGGCCAGGGGGCCAGGCCAGGGCCAGGCCAGGGCCAGGGCCAGGCCAGGCCAGGGCCAGGGCCAGGGCCAGGCCAGGCCAGGCCAGGCCAGGGCCAGGCCAGGCCAGGCCAGGCCAGGGCCAGGCCAGGGCCAGGGCCAGGGCCAGGGCCAGGGCCAGGGCCAGGGCCAGGCCAGGGCCAGGGCCAGGCCAGGCCAGGACCAGGGCCAGCCAGGGCGAGGGCCAGGGCCAGGGCCAGGCCAGGACCAGGGCCAGGGCCAGGGCCAGGGCCAGGGCCTGGCCAGGGCCAGGGCCAGGCCAGGCCAGGCCAGGCCCAGGCCCAGGGCCAGGCCAGGCCAGGACCAGGACCAGGCCGCAGTCAGGCACAGGACCAGGCCAGGACCAGGCCAGGCCCAGTGCCAGGACCAGGCCAGGCCAGGACCAGGCCCAGGTCCAGGGCCAGGGCCAGGGCCAGGACCAGGGCCAGGGCCAGGGCCAGGTCAGGCCAGGACCAGGGCCAGGGCCAGGGCCAGGGCCAGGGCCAGGGCCAGGGCCAGGGCCAGGGCCAGGCCAGGGCCAGGGCCAGGGCCCAGGACCAGGCCAGGGCTGAGTCAGGCCAGGCCAGGCCAGGACCAGGCCAGGACCAGGGCCAGGGCCAGGGCCAGGACCAGGGCCAGGGCCAGGGCCAGGGCCAGGGCCAGGGCCAGGGCCAGGGCCAGGGCCAGGGCCAGGGCCAGGGCCAGGGCCAGGGCCAGGGCCAGGGCCAGGGCCAGGCTCAGGGCCAGGGCCAGGGCCAGGGCCAGGGCCAGGGCCAGGGCCAGGGCCAGGCCAGGCCAGGGCCAGGGCCAGGCCAGGGCCAGGCCAGGGCCAGGGCCAGGGCCAGGGCCAGGCCAGGGCCAGGGCCAGGGCCAGGGCCAGGGCCAGGCCAGGCCAGGCCCAGGCCAGGCCCGCCAGGCCAGGCCAGGCCAGGGCCAGGGCCAGGGCCAGGGCCAGGCCAGGCCAGGCCAGGCCAGGGCCAGGGCCAGGTCCAGGCCAGGCCAGGCCAGGGCGAGGGCCAGGGCCAGGCCAGGCCAGGCCAGGAGCGAGGTCCAGGGCCAGGGCCAGGGCCAGGGCTGGGGCCAGGGCCAGGGCCAGGGCCAGGGCCAGGGAAGAAGCAGGCCAGCCAGGCCAGGCCAGGGCCAGGGCCAGGGCAGGCCAGGCCAGGCCAGGCCTGGCCAGGGCCAGGGCCAGGGCCAGGCCAGGGCCAGGGCCAGGGCCAGGGCCAGGGCCAGGCCAGGGCCAGGGCCAGGGCCAGGCCAGGGCCAGGGCCCAGGCCAGGCCAGGCCAGGCCAGGCCAGGCCAGGCCAGGCCAGGGCCAGGCCAGGGCCAGGGCCAGGGCCAGGGCCTGGGCCAGGGCTAGGGCCAGGGCCAGGCCAGGGCCAGGGCCAGGGCCAGGCCAGGGCCAGGCCAGGCCAGGGCCAGGGCCAGGGCCAGGGCCAGGGCCAGGGCCAGGGCCAGGGCCAGGGCCAGGCCAGGCCAGGGCCAGGCCAGGGCCAGGGCCAGGGCCAGGGCCAGGGCCAGGGCCAGGGCCAGGGCCAGGGCCAGGCCAGGGCCAGGCCAGGGCCAGGGCCAGGGCCAGGGCCAGGGCCAGGGCCAGGGCCAGGGCCAGGGCCAGGCCAGGCCAGGGCCAGGGCCAGGGCCAGGGCCAGGGCCAGGGCCAGGGCCAGGGCCAGGGCCAGGGCCAGGCCAGGGCCAGGGCCAGGGCCAGGGCCAGGGCCAGGGCCAGGGCCAGGGCCAGGGCCAGGGCCAGGGCCAGGGCCAGGGCCAGGGCCAGGGCCAGGCCAGGCCAGGGCCAGGGCCAGGGCCAGGCCAGGCCAGGCCAGGCCAGGCCAGGCCAGGCCAGGCCAGGCCAGGCCAGGGCCAGGCCAGGCCAGGGCCAGGCCAGGCCAGGGCCAGGCCAGGCCAGGCCAGGGCCAGGCCAGGGCCAGGCCAGGCCAGGGCCAGGGCCAGGCCAGGCCAGGCCAGGCCAGGCCAGGGCCAGGGCCAGGCCAGGGCCAGGGCCAGGGCCAGGGCCAGGCCAGGGCCAGGCCAGGCCAGGCCAGGCCAGGGCCAGGCCAGGCCAGGGCCAGGGCCAGGGCCAGGGCCAGGCCAGGCCAGGCCAGGGCCAGGCCAGGGCCAGGGCCAGGGCCAGGGCCAGGCCAGGGCCAGGGCCAGGGCCAGGCCAGGGCCAGGGCCAGGGCCAGGCCAGGGCCAGGGCCAGGGCCAGGGCCAGGGCCAGGCCAGGGCCAGGCCAGGCCAGGCCAGGGCCAGGGCCAGGCCAGGCCAGGGCCAGGCCAGGGCCAGGCCAGGCCAGGGCCAGGGCCAGGGCCAGGCCAGGCCAGGCCAGGGCCAGGGCCAGGGCCAGGGCCAGGCCAGGGCCAGGCCAGGCCAGGCCAGGCCAGGCCAGGCCAGGGCCAGGGCCAGGCCAGGGCCAGGCCAGGCCAGGCCAGGGCCAGGGCCAGGGCCAGGCCAGGCCAGGCCAGGGCCAGGCCAGGGCCAGGGCCAGGCCAGGCCAGGGCCAGGGCCAGGGCCAGGGCCAGGGCCAGGGCCAGGGCCAGGGCCAGGCCAGGCCAGGCCAGGGCCAGGCCAGGCCAGGGCCAGGCCAGGGCCAGGGCCAGGGCCAGGGCCAGGGCCAGGGCCAGGGCCAGGCCAGGCCAGGGCCAGGCCAGGGCCAGGCCAGGGCCAGGCCAGGCCAGGCCAGGGCCAGGGCCAGGCCCAGGCCAGGGCCAGGGCCAGGCCAGGCCAGGCCAGGGCCAGGCCAGGGCCAGGGCCAGGGCCAGGGCCAGGCCAGGGCCAGGGCCAGGCCAGGGCCAGGGCCAGGCCAGGCCAGGCCAGGCCAGGGCCAGGCCAGGCCAGGCCAGGGCCAGGGCCAGGGCCAGGGCCAGGCCAGGGCCAGGGCCAGGGCCAGGCCAGGGCCAGGCCAGGGCCAGGGCCAGGCCAGGCCAGGGCCAGGGCCAGGCCAGGCCAGGCCAGGGCCAGGCCAGGGCCAGGGCCAGGCCAGGGCCAGGCCAGGCCAGGGCCAGGCCAGGGCCAGGGCCAGGGCCAGGGCCAGGGCCAGGGCCAGGCCAGGGCCAGGGCCAGGGCCAGGCCAGGGCCAGGCCAGGGCCAGGCCAGGCCAGGGCCAGGGCCAGGGCCAGGGCCAGGGCCAGGCCAGGGCCAGGGCCAGGGCCAGGCCAGGGCCAGGGCCAGGGCCAGGGCCAGGGCCAGGCCAGGGCCAGGCCAGGGCCAGGGCCAGGGCCAGGCCAGGCCAGGCCAGGGCCAGGGCCAGGGCCAGGGCCAGGCCAGGCCAGGGCCAGGCCAGGCCAGGCCAGGCCAGGCCAGGGCCAGGGCCAGGGCCAGGGCCAGGGCCAGGGCCAGGGCCAGGCCAGGCCAGGCCAGGGCCAGGGCCAGGGCCAGGGCCAGGCCAGGCCAGGCCAGGCCAGGGCCAGGCCAGGGCCAGGCCAGGGCCCAGGGCCAGGGCCAGGGCCAGGGCCAGGGCCAGGGCCAGGGCCAGGCCAGGGCCAGGGCCAGGCCAGGCCAGGCCAGGCCAGGGCCAGGCCAGGCCAGGCCAGGGCCAGGGCCAGGCCAGGGCCAGGGCCAGGCCAGGGCCAGGCCAGGGCCAGGGCCAGGGCCAGGGCCAGGGCCAGGGCCAGGCCAGGGCCAGGGCCAGGCCAGGGCCAGGGCCAGGGCCAGGGCCAGGCCAGGGCCAGGGCCAGGGCCAGGGCCAGGGCCAGGCCAGGCCAGGGCCAGGGCCAGGGCCAGGCCAGGGCCAGGGCCAGGGCCAGGGCCAGGGCCAGGGCCAGGGCCAGGGCCAGGCCAGGGCCAGGGCCAGGGCCAGGCCAGCCAGGGCCAGGGCCAGGGCCAGGGCCAGGGCCAGGGCCAGGGCCAGGCCAGGGCCAGGGCCAGGGCCAGGGCCAGGCCAGGCCAGGCCAGGCCAGGGCCAGGCCAGGGCCAGGCCAGGGCCAGGGCCAGGGCCAGGGCCAGGGCCAGGCCAGGCCAGGCCAGGGCCAGGGCCAGGGCCAGGGCCAGGGCCAGGGCCAGGGCCAGGGCCAGGGCCAGGGCCAGGGCCAGGGCCAGGCCAGGCCAGGGCCAGGCCAGGGCCAGGGCCAGGGCCAGGGCCAGGGCCAGGGCCAGGGCCAGGGCCAGGGCCAGGGCCAGGGCCAGGGCCAGGGCCAGGGCCAGGGCCAGGGCCAGGGCCAGGGCCAGGGCCAGGGCCAGGGCCAGGGCCAGGCCAGGGCCAGGGCCAGGGCCAGGGCCAGGCCAGGGCCAGGCCAGGGCCAGGGCCAGGGCCAGGGCCAGGGCCAGGGCCAGGCCAGGGCCAGGGCCAGGCCAGGGCCAGGGCCAGGGCCAGGCCAGGGCCAGGCCAGGGCCAGGGCCAGGGCCAGGGCCAGGCCAGGGCCAGGGCCAGGGCCAGGGCCAGGCCAGGGCCAGGCCAGGCCAGGCCAGGGCCAGGCCAGGGCCAGGGCCAGGCCAGGCCAGGGCCAGGCCAGGCCAGGGCCAGGGCCAGGGCCAGGGCCAGGCCAGGGCCAGGGCCAGGGCCAGGGCCAGGGCCAGGCCAGGGCCAGGGCCAGGGCCAGGGCCAGGGCCAGGGCCAGGGCCAGGCCAGGGCCAGGGCCAGGGCCAGGGCCAGGGCCAGGCCAGGCCAGGGCCAGGCCAGGCCAGGCCAGGCCAGGCCAGGCCAGGGCCAGGCCAGGCCAGGGCCAGGCCAGGCCAGGGCCAGGCCAGGGCCAGGCCAGGGCCAGGGCCAGGGCCAGGGCCAGGGCCAGGGCCAGGGCCAGGGCCAGGGCCAGGGCCAGGGCCAGGGCCAGGCCAGGGCCAGGCCAGGCCAGGGCCAGGGCCAGGCCAGGCCAGGCCAGGCCAGGCCAGGGCCAGGGCCAGGCCAGGGCCAGGGCCAGGGCCAGGACAACACGCAACCGGAACCCAGCCACA